>BPLQ01003248.1:0-36728 GCA_021605075.1 Caerostris darwini
CGGAGCGCGAACTTAACCTGAAGTTACCAGGACCATAGAAAAATGCAAGAGAAGAAATGCAGTCTACTGATTGATGTTTATAACACATCTAGGTCTTTTACGAGACGAGTGCAGAGAAATATCATATTCAAATTGATTTAATGCTTGGATGACAGAGTTACTAGATCTATTGAGTGATGAATAAAAGTTTTTTGCAATTTTAGCCACATATTCCCTAAAGCTAGGCATGGAAAGTGCATATTTAATTTCGGCGTTTCTAAAATACCATGGGCATCAACAATCATGCGGATAACCTTGTTTTCAAGCCGTTCTAAAATAATGAAATTGCTTTTGGCTGTAGAGCCCCAGACTGGACTCGCATATGCTATTATCGGACGAAGATAAGCTAAATAGATTAGTGTTTTTAGTTCAATTGTTAGTTTAGAATGTCTGCCCATGACAGAGTAAAATTTACGCAAAACATTATTAAATTTATCGTGCAAGTAGTTAATATGAGCCTTAAATGTTAGTCTTCTATCAAAAATTACACTTAAATACTTAGCTTCTTTAGACCAGGAAATGTTAGTATTAAAAATAGTTATGTTAGGAGGATTATAGACTTTTTTCCTGGTAAATAGCACTGCTTCAGTTTTCGCGACATTGAGTTTAATTTTCCATTTTTCTAGCCATGATTCAAGAGTGTTGATGTAGTTTTGTAAGTTTACCTGGATGATGTGTAAATACCTTCCCTGTGTAATAATTGCTGTATCATCAGCGTAGAGTGTCAATTTAATTCTGTGGTCTTGTGGAATGTCATTAGTGAAAATATTGTACAGGAAGGGCCCCAAGATCGATCCCTGAGGAACACCCACGAGAATCTTGCAGTTTTTAGAATCAGTATTGTTAACAGAAACGATAAAACTTCGATCAGAAAGATAGTTGTAGATAATTTTGATAATGTATGGAGAGTAATTATAGTTAATCATCTTATAAATTAGCCCCTTTATCCAAACCCGATCAAAGGCTTTCGCCACATCGAGGAAAATTACTGCAGTGTCCTGCTTCCATGAAAATCCTTCATTGATGGTTTCAGAGAGGTTGTACAGTTGGTGCGTGGTAGAAAGATCCTGCATAAAACCAAATTGTTGAGATATTAGAATGTTCAGAGCCTTAGATTCATGATTAAGCAGATCAGCAATCACCCGTTCAATAATTTTACTAAAAGTAGAAAGTAAAGAAATCGGTCTATAGCTATGAGGTGAAGTAGGATCTTTGCCCGGTTTTAAAATAGGAAGTATTCTAGCAGTTTTCCATGTTTTTGGAAAGTAATTAAGAGTTAAAATAGCATCTGTTATGTTGCAGATTTGGAGAATGCATTTGAACGGAATATTTTTAAGCATCTTGTTAGTAATGCAGTCAATACCAGGCGTCTTGCTAATTTTAAGGTTAGAAATAATGTTAATCACTGAAGAGGCTTTAGCGGAAGGAAAGTTACTGTTAGTACTATTATGCCGAGTTAGAAAAGACGCGATGGTGCTTTCAACATCATTATCCACCTGAATATTGTTGGATGGGTTTTCTTGAAATTGATCCTGCAGCGAAGTTGCTAGAATTTCAGCTTTTCGGATGTCAGTAGTAACTTCTTCATTGCTATCCTGTAGGGAATGTATTTTAGACCTTTTCTTACGAAGGTTGCTGCAGAGTTTCCAGATCGAACCATTCTCAACATTTGCTGTTTCAAGGCGCCGATCCCAACAATCATTCCGGTATTTTGCAATTGCCCTTTTAAGAATATTCTGGTGATGATTATAAACATTTTTGCTGCGAGGATCACGATAAATTTGCCATAGTTTACGCGCGTTGTTCCTATTAGTTATCAGAGTTTTAATAGAAGGGGGTAAGTAGGTTTTATTGTTAGTAGGAATAGGCTTAGAGGCAGCTTGATGCGCAGTAATGATTTTATGTGTTAAGTCTTTAATGGCTTCTTCAATATCAAGCGGAGAATTTAATGGCGTAAAAGAGTAATTAAAGTTACGGTCAAGGATACTAGAAAATTTAGACCAGCAGGTTGTAACAAGCGGGTTAGTCAGAACATGCATAGCGCGGAGGTTAAAATCAATAATTACTGGGTTATGATCCGAAGAAAGTTCGTCAAGCGAATTAATAGTATTAGAAAAATGAAAGTTATTAGTGACAACTAAATCTATAATAGAGGTAGAGCGAGTGCCAATTCGAGTAGGAGTGTTAGGAGCAATAATATCTAAATTATAGTTATTCGCATATCTTTGCAAAGCAGCGCCAGTATTATTTTGGTTAGTACAGCCCCAAGCAGTATGATGTGCATTAAAGTCCCCCGCGAGTATAACACTATTATTCAAAGAAAATAAAACGTCTAAATCATGAGTAAGATTAGAGGAAGCAATTGCATTAGGAACATAAACAGAGCTAATAAAAAGAGAGGGAAGATTCGGAAAATTTAAAGAAATAATAGTGCCTTTTATCCCGATTAACTGTGGAGTATCTATATGGCGATGTGGCAGAGAGGCTTTGATAAAAATACCCGTGCCCCCAGAGAGAGGATCTTGAGGTTCATCGTTTCTATAAAAAGTGTACACCATTAAAGAAGGTGTTTGTGAGTGCCTAAGGTGTATTTCCTGAATCAGAACTATATCTGGGTTATAATTATCAACAAAGTTAGTAAATTCAGTCAATTTGTACCAAATATTGCATGCATTCCAATAGCATATGCGAAGGCCAGAAATCAACTGAGTCATTACGGGGCATTTTGGATAGTTTGGGATGCAAGGCCATTGACAAAGACCTGCAACTTATCAGCTTTATTGTCTGTACTCCTTACTTGGTGGAGAATACCATCTAGATCATTAAGATCAGAGAAAATAGCAACGAACTCCTTCATAAGAAGCAGGGTTTTTTGAATAAATTGGGCTTGGCTAGCAATGCCCTGCAATTGGCTCAGTTGATTTGAGGTTAATTCATTATTAACAGTAACAGCATTACCAGAGTTGCTTTGTGGTGGAGATAAATTTTTTGCTGCAGCTGCATACGAGAAATTTTGAGAAACCTGACGAACAGGAGTATACTTAGGAAAAGTTGCGTATTTAGTAGTATTAATTTTTATCTTTGGAAACTTCGAACAGCCTCGCCAGGCAGCCGTGTGGCCGGATTGACCACAATTAATACACTGTGGTATCTCCAACTTATCATATAGCTTGCATTCCTTATGGGAATGTACTTCGCCGCATTTTAGACAACGGGCTTTGAAGCCGCAGTTATTTGAGCTATGATGAAAGAAATTGCATTTAAAACACTGCAGCGTGATAGGTTTCTTATTATATCTCTCAACAGCTACAGCTAAATACATTAACCGATTCAGCTTAAAAATATCCTGATTCTTATTAGATCGAGACAAGGTGATTTGAAATATGGGTAGTGGCTGTTTGTCTTTGGTCCTGGTAAGTTGCGTAACCTTTTCGGCAATGAAGCCTTTGTCTGCCAGGGCAGATTTAATGTCATCCGTATTGGTATCCCGATGAAGTCCTTTAATAACAGCCTTTAAGGGCCTAAGGAATTTCGGAGTTATTACAAAGAATTCAATTCCACTAGTACTCAAAAATTTAGTAATAGCTCTGTGTTGGACTTCCGAATTGGGGAAAATCTTTAGCATTTCCCCAGCAAGCTTTATAAAAACATCCCCTTGGAAATGTTCATCTATTAATTTCAACATATCCTTCAGGTTGCCTTTGGGTTTGACCATTACTGGTGGCATCTTGCGAACAACCGTAACAGTTTCCTCATCTACAGCTGCGTCAGTGCTAAGTGCTTGATATTGATTTGTAGTAACTAAATTCTCACTTGCAGACGACTTATTCAGAGTATAGTTTGCCTTAGCAATTTGTTTTTTACTTGGGGTGCGAAAGTCCCCTGATTCATTAACATTAGTACTAAGTTGACTAGCATTTCTCTTATTCTTATGTTTTACACTAACATTTACTTTGCTAGAGTTGCTAGCATTGATAGGATTTACAGTTTTACTATTAGTACTTTTAACAACATTCTTAACATTATTAACAGCATTCAAATTACTATTACTACTACTATTAACAGGTAATTTAGTACTATTGTGCAAATTGCAATTCTCAATAGGACAATGGAATCGACTCACCCACTCCTCCAGGAACTTGCGCTTCTGCATCAGATTCTCAGTCATCTGTAAATAATCTTGCTGGAGATCAGATCTTTTCGCATTGGCAACTATGGAATCGATGACATCCATTTCCTTACGGGCAGTAGTCAGTTGGCGGCACATTCCCTCAGGGGAGACTTTTTCAGCCGTATTATCAACATTGCTTGCACCTGCGGGTGGAGAGGGTACTTCCGAAACCTGTGGCGAGAGTACTTGCAGCGGGTCGTGAGAAGGACCGTTCCCCTCGGTGTTAGTATCCATCTGGTTCATCGTTTGGCAGTAGAAACTATGATCATGATCAATGTTCATGTTCAATGTTCTCAACTGATCGTGCAGGAAAAGTTTTATAAACGAATATCTCACTCAGATCGTTATTAAAGTCAGTCAAAGGATTTCAAATTTCAACATCCTTGAAGGTTTTTAAGAGAGTTGAAACCATAACCATTTCTTATCCAACAATTTTCTTTTCATGAAAAATCTCATTTTTACTTTGAAATAAAATGGTCTTTGCTTTCACCAGACGATCTTTTAAAAACAATTTTTCTTGTGGATTAATTTTTGTACAAAATTATTTAATAATTCCTTAATTATTAAAATATAAGAGAATTAAAAAAATATCTAAATTGTAATCAGATGGGCCGATATACATATATCCTATTCTAAATTTAATGGATAACTAGAACAAAACGATTTAATATTTATTATTATTTATTTATGAATAGAGAACTTGGGTCCAGTGAGTCCAAAGTGTGCAAAAAATGGCCATAGATCGACAAAACAATCTTCTCTAAAAAATTATCTAGTTATAATTTTTTTTTATTTAAAAAATATATATATATAATTGTAATCAGATGGGCCGATATACAAGTTACTCATAAATATTTAGAATTTAATGTAAGAATAAAACGATTTATTATTTATTATTATTTATTTATTAATAGAGAACTTGTAAATGAAAAAAATACTTTAGAATTCGGAACAATTTTCTTTTCATGAAAAATCTCGTTTTCATTTTGAAGCAAAATTCCTTTTGCTTTCACCAGACCATCTTTTAAAAATCAATTTTTCTTTTCAATTAAATTTTTTACTAAATTATTTAATAATTACTTAATTATTAAAAATTATATATAAATTGTAATCAGATGGATCGATATACAGGTTATTTATAATAATTAGAATTTAATGTAAGAACAAAAAAAATAATATTTTATATTTATTAACAATAATCTTAAAAAATAAAAAACGATTTCCAAACGATTTTCTCTTCATGAAAAATCTCATTTTCATTTTGAAATAAAATTCTCTTTGCTTTCACCAGACGATTTTTTAATAAAAAATATTCTTATGGACTAATGTTTTTTAGTAAATTATTTAATAATATTACTCAATTATTTTATAAATAAATTTCATGTATAAAAAAGTCGACAGAGATATTTAATAAGCCAAAATTTGAAAGTGATCAAGGACACGAAAACCCCAGTCCCAAAAAAAATCTATTCATATATTTTATGGTTAATAAATTGTTTCATACTGAAAGAGCAGCTATAATAATATAATATATATCTCAGTATAATTCTAGTTGAGGCCAATATAGGAATTAATGTAAGAACAAAACGATTTATTATTAATTATTTATTTATTATTTATTATTATTTATTTATTAACAGCAATCTTAATAAATAAAAAACTATAGAATTCAAAAAGATTTTCTTTTCTTAAAAAATCTCATTTTCATTTTGAAATAAAATTGTATTTGCTTTCACCAGAGGATTTTTTATAAACAATTTTTCTTCTGAATTAATTTTTTACTAAATGATTTAATAATTACTTAATTATCTTGTAAATAAAGATCGTGTATAAAAAAATCGTGAAAGAAATTTTGAAACAAACTTTGAAAGTGATCAAGGACACGAAAAACCCAGCTCCCCAAAACAATATCCATATATTTTATGAGTTATAAATCATTTCATATCCAAACAGAAGCTACTCAATATAATGCTAATTGACGTTTAAAAGATAAACAAAATTTGTATCTTCATTTCTTTAAACTTTTTCTGTTCTTAAAATATTATATTCCCTAAGACTAATTAACACATATTAATAAAATGTTTATTTATGTTGTTAGCTTTTCTTTTTAAAAGTTATGTCCAAGAAATTTTTTAATTTATAATCAACAACAAATTTTAATTTATAATGATTAACAGATTATAATATTGTATAATCTGTTAACATATTATATTGCCCTATCTTAATAATAATAAAATATTGCATTGTATAATTAATTGTTATTGTATAATCTTAATAATAAATATTACATTCTAATTAATTGTTATTTTATAATCTTTTGCCGTAACAAATTCATTTGGAAAAATTATAATAATATTCCATTACCTAATATGCATCGTTATTTTACAATATTTAAATTTATAATTAAATTTCGCGAAGTATTTTTGATAACTTATTCTAAATGAAACTAAACCTCGCATAAATCCAACTTTTACCTAAAACTGGGGATTTAAATAAAATATTCCATAATTATGCTTCGAATAAAATATGTAACTCGAATCTTGAATATTTTGAAAAGAAAATTTTACATAATGATCAGATAAAATGCCAAATGTGGTAACCTTTGATTTTCTATTTATAATTGGATGATCTCTCTGAAGAATTCTGGAACATTCGAACTCTTAACGACGGAATCCACTTTATGATTAAGGAATCGTCTGCATTGCGTTCCTAGATGAAAAGAATAACTTCGGAAAATAAGCAACAATTTTTATGAGCTAGCAGCAAAATATAATCCTGTAATAAGACAAGTAGAATATTCTTCTTCACTCCAGTTCACTGCGTAGCTATCGATTTCAGCAGACGACATTTTCCGGTAGAAAATTCGAAGGAAAAACATTGCGCTAACAGGCGAGCCACATTAAAAATGAATCGTTTGCTTTGTACAAAAGGGAATTATAAATGAAGTCTGGAATAAAATGGCACTAAGGCTCTTCTTGGAACTTCATAATTTATTCAAAGTTTTTCTTGCTTCCAAAAGCCAAATTTCAAAGTTGAGAAATCTTAGCACAAAGCTAACGGTTTTTTTTTTATTTTAAATATTTTTTTTTTAACTTTCTTGTTGGCATTACTTAAGCTTAAAAGTTAAATGATGTCAGTATTTTAGCAAAGTCAAAAATTTTAAGTGCTTTTTTGCCTCCTCTTTTTTTAAATTCTATTTTGTTACATTTTTTATACGCAAATTCGTGAGATTTTTAGCTATTTAAGTGAACGTATACATATGCATATTGAAACTCTGTAGTTAGATATTAAAAAAAAATGAATTCCTTAGAAATATTTGCGAAACTATTTTTGCTTAAGCTTATTATTATTTTTTATCATAAATACAATTTCATGAATGTGTTTTTAAAGACATTTTGACGATATAGGTTTAAATAATAATAAATATTTAAAATTCAGTAGGATAATACTTTATCAAAGAATTTTTTCTAAGAAATATTTTTCTTTGTTTACAAATTATAAATATGTAATTTTTTATCATAGCAAAATATAGCATTTAATTTTTAATGCTTCGAAAAATTATTATTTTTATAATTCAAGAAGTTGAATGAAATTTTACATGAACTATGATTTATTGAAAATTATATAATCCTACCATTTTAAATGAATTTTATAATTTATCATGATTTCTTTTTCTGTTATCTTTTCCTAATAAATATAAATTTAAAACAAAATGAAAGAAGACATTTTAAAAAATTAAAAAGACATTAAACATTTCTAAAAGAATTACAATACGTTATGTAATGCTTTTAGAATAGCATGATGCCACTTTCTAATTCTAATCTATATTCAAAATGCAAATCAATAGTTAAGTAATGCTGATTAATTAATATTAAAAACATTATTTAATTAAACATTATTAAAACATTATTATTTAATATTAATAATAAAAATTATTAATATTAATAATTTAAATGCTCTTATTCTATTAAAATTTCCGAGAAATTATTTTTTTTTAAATTCTTCTATACATACGTTTGTCAGTGAACTCCTAATTTGACGAAATTTGTTTCCGTGTGTGTTTGACACAACATGAAGAATGTTTTTATGTTATCCCCTTTGTTGTAAGACTGCAATGGATAGACTGTAAGTTGTTAGACTGCAGCACCCTCTGGTGCTGCAGTCTAACAACTTACTATACTCTGCTACTCTGGTGCTGCAGTCTATCAACTTCTATAATGTTCAACTCATCGCTATGAAAATGGGTAATACTATGTATTTGAGTATGGAAAATAGGTTCGCGCTATCGACTTTATTGTTACTTGCCACCAGAGGGCGCTGCAGCATTTCATCTTATAGGCCGTTTAAACGATATCCATGAAAATGAGTATGAACCTATATTTGAAATGGAGGGCCTGAATGGCAGAGTGGCTAGTGGTCTGGCGCTCGGTACCCGAGGTTTCGGGTTCGAGTCCCGGCGGGGTCATGGATGTTTGTAGTGGTTCGGAATCCACTTTAAACCGTAGGTCCCGGTCTAATAGGATCGTAGAGCTTTGCGGGGGCATTGTTACTCCGCGTCTGTGTCTTATCTTTAAGTTGCACGCTCCCCCTGGGTCATGCAAAGTGAGTAACGTCTGTGCAGCGCTTCCCTTAAGGCATCCAAGACCTAGTTGTCTGAGTGTTTGCCAGCTGCATTAGAAAGAAAAAAAAATATTGGAAATGGAGAATGTATTTGCGACAGGTAATTTTCTACAATGGATTCTTTTTTTTTTTTTTTTTGCAGGACAACGTATGCCGAGTTCTGCTAGTATAATTATAAATTTTAATTTTAAAAAATGTGCATTATTTTAGTAATATTAATATAGTTAAAAATTTAAAAATTGTTGCGATAGTTGAAAATTTTTTTAAAGAAAATATTAAATATTTTAAGGCTGAGTCAGTCTTCATATTGCTCCTATTTTGTGTAATTCCAATGGAATTTTAATCCCAAAAATTCATTAAACTATTAAATAATAAATAGCTAAAAATATTGTCTTTTATTGAAACGTACTCTATTAATTTTCTTACATTTTCAAATGAAATATTAATAAAATTTAAGTAGAAATAATTGAAATTCAAATTCAAACATTTTGTGATGTTTAGTAAGGAAACATTAATTTTACCTGAAAACTCTATTTTATTATTTTGAGGGGAATTAATTTATAATAGCTACATTCTTTAAATTTTTTCCTTATACAATTTTCCTTAAAATTGAAATCGTGGGATATTTAGTGAACATTTTCATATGCATTTTTTTTTCATACCTAGAATGCATTGCACAAATTATTATAGTATTTAAAACAGAATAAATTCAACAAGTAATAGTAAATATAAAAAAACAGATACTGTAGAAATAAAATGAAAATGTTCATTATAATTATAATTCATTCAATAAGCCAAAAGAAAACTAGTTGTTTTAAAACAAAGTGCAGCAGTCAATATAAATCTTATATACAAAAAATTATTTTATTAGCTTTCTATAAGTTTAATTACAAGATAATAAAACTGATAACTTTTTATAATATATTAAAACTAATAGTGCAGAAATTAAAATGAAAATTTTTATTATAATTACAATACATTAAAAAGATTAACTGTCTGTATTGCCAGCTTCTTTAGAACAACAACATTATAATACATTCAATAAATGAAAAAAATAATAGTTGTTTTAAAACAAAATGCTAAAGACAATATAAATCTCATATATAAAAAGTTAGTTTATTAGCTTTTTATAAGTTTAACTAAAATAAAATAAAACTGATAGCGCAGAAATTAAAATGAAAATTTTTATTATAATTATAATTCATTCAATAAGTGAAAAGAAAACTAATTGTTTTAAAACAAAGTGCTAAAGACAAAAATAAAATAAAATATTAATTAAATATAAAAGGATAAAATTAAATATAAAAAGTTATTTCATTATTTTTTTATAAGTTTATTTATTTAAAATCAAAAGTAATTTTATTTTAATAAATGTCACAACAATTTTTTATTTTAATAATGTCACCATTTTAAATTTACTAGATAAATTCAATAAAGTTTTGAAAGAATTTCCATTTTCTACGTTGGGTTTTACAGATTTACAGTTTTAAAACAAAGTCTAAAGACAATAAAAACCTTATATATAAAAAGTCATTTTATTAGTTCTTTATAAGATTAATTATTTAAAATCAAAAATTATTTTATTTTAATAAATGTCAGCAAAATTGTGCTGCCATTTTAAGTTTAGATAAATTTAATAAAATTTTGAAAGAATTTCCATTTTCTACGTTGTGATTTACAGATTTCTACTGAATATGAAAAACAATTTTTATTTCACATTCAAACCAAAATGGCTTAGAGATAAATTCTGGTATTTTTAAACAACTAAATCGATTTACGAAACATAAAATAAACGACAATGTCATTTCTTACCATAAAAGAACATCAGAAAATATCTCCCCATCCCTTCGAATTAAGTGCTTATTTCAATTCAGTTCCCCGCAAAAAAAAAATACCAAGAATAAAAGAATCCTTTAAACCACCAAACGATTTAGATAAATTCAAGTTTTATTATTGATTGCCTCCGCGTGGCATCAAAATGTCACCACTTAGGGACAGCGAAAGCTGAGCTTAAATTCCATTAAGGAACAGGAAATCTGGCAACAAACATTTTGCTCATTATTATTCATAATTCTCTATTTCTCATGAGGATGTTCGAAACAAAAGGCCGAATGCGTTCTTTGTTACACAGAGAACATTTTATTCCACAAATAAAATTCTTCGCCGTTCTACAAAAGCTTTTAGTTTAGAGTTTGCTGTCCCTTTGTTGGGGGCAATAGTGGTACAGTATAAATTAAGCTGTTCGTATCCGAACAAAAGGGAGGTCGTTTAATTAAAGCATTCCTTTACAATTTTAAGATGTTCTATTTAAGAAAATTATGCTCTGGATGCCAAAAAGGGGAGGGCAGGAATTTTAACTAAAACCGCGAGACGTTTTAGACATTAGAATGAAATAGCTTCGGAACATAATGAACCAAAGTTTATTAAATGTTTAGAGAACAAATGCTATTCGAAACGCTCTTGACAAATGTGCATTTTATGTAATAATAATTCATCATACTGAAAATGGAATTTATTTCATACTGAATAGCTTTTAAAATTGATTTATTCTACACCATTTCTATATGTGATGAAACTGAGTTTAGAGTTATTCAATATTTAACTTGGTACATAAATTATTAATAGTTATACAATAAATTTGATTAAATGTTTAGAAAATTTACTCAATGGCTATGTAAATAAACCTTTTAAAAAACTGACACAATATTAATCGTCTTAACACAAAATGTTCGGACACCATGTACATTGTTAAGAGCCAGAATTTCTCTTGGAATGTTACTTAAGAAACGATACCTCAACGATGCACAGTTTTCGAGAAAAATAAGACGTCGTATCTAGTGAATCAAAAAATGAGCTTTAATAGAAACAAATTATTTATATATGAATACATATCACATGTATAATACACATATTGACATATACTGTAATTACACATGACACCCTTATTAACATAGGTAGGTGACCACCACTGATATCGAGCCATGTATGCTTGCGCCTTATAATGGCTAACTGCACACGATACAACGCTGGCGTGTCCATAAAAGTGACGACAGCAGCTATTCTCATTCTATAATATTCGTTTAATATCACCATTATAACTAGTCTCATTTAACAGCATTATTATAACTAGTCTCTTTCTGTAGCAGCATTCGTATCGCGAGCATAACTAGTTAATTAACACTATTATAACTAGTCTCATTCTGTAGTAGTATTCGACTAATGTCATTAGCATAACTAGTTTCATTCTGTAGTAGCATACGTCTAGTTTCAGTAGCATAACTAGTTTCATTCGGTAGTAGCATTCGTCCAGCATCACTAACCTCATTCTGTAGTAGCGTTCTTCTAATATCACTAGCATAATTAGCCTCATTCTGTTATAGATGAGCTACTAAGTCTCGTTCTATAGTAACTGGGAGTCGTTATACAGATTTCTTTAGTTGGCCTCATAGGAAAAATCCAAAGGTGTCAGATCTGGAGATCGGGACGACAATAACAACAGACAACCGATGATGTTGATGTCAGGATGGCGGCACTTTGGATAAGAGAGGTATTAATTCCTCGCAGTTTCTAATGCATTACCCCAAAACTGACTGTAGATATAGTACATTAGACAATAATTATAAGCAGAATACACCATCCCTATGTCAAGATTGCTGATAGTCTTCAACAAACTGAGTCCAACAGCTGCTGTTCATTTGCATAACAATCCATAGAACAAGCAATAAAATTAAGCGCATATCCCCTATTCTAAAGGATCAGGAAATTGGGACAAGCGTCTTTCGTATTGGCGCTGTGTCTTATCACTTAAATTTTGCATGGATATAAAAAAAATTGTAATTAACATAATTCTTTGCCTATAATGCCCAGAACCGTATAACTCGCATGTGTAATTTTCGGCAAAAAAAAAAATTTTAAGATTTCATATAATCGCAACGCATGTAATCCACGACCGATTTACACTTCTTGTTGAACGTGTCATACACCCTTCAGGTACTGTTTTTATAAATGCAGGGCATAAAAGTGAAAAAAACGTTTTTCAATTTTAAAGAAGAAGAAGTAATTGTAATGTAAGAACGCAATTATCCGCAAGACCCAATATTTTAAGAATTATTAGATTATTAATTAGGCAATTATTAGACTGTCTATTTTAAGAATTAGTATTCCCCCGCAATTATAAACTGTCTTTATGGCGCCTTTGAATGCAAAGGGACTCAAATGACAGCCAGAAGAAGATGATTGTGGGCTTGTCTGAACCTGCTTTGCAAACTCATCTCTATCAGACCTTCATAGTTTCACAGCCGTGATTATTTGCATTTTATTTCATTTGATGTTAAATGTTAAGCTCTACAATGGAACAGTTTGTGAATTCGAAATGCTTTGTGTAATTAAATGCTCAACTAACGGAATGTTTACAGATGCTTACTCAGGTTTATGGAGAAGTAAAAAACTGCGAACTCTCTCTATGGCTGGCAACTTTTTTGATATTTTCATTGGGAATCCACTATATTGTTCGAATTATCCATATGATATCTGAAACTACCAACATTTACAAAGATAGTGTATGGAAAAGTTTTCTGGAAGATCTTGACATGAGTAGCAAAATGATTTCTAGAATTCTCACATGAGAACAAAACAAAACAATTTAGGAAATTTTGTGGCGCCATATTGGTCATTACTAGCTAGAGTTACAAAATTGATTTATGGTAACTTAAATACGCTACATAATGTGAGCACTGCAAGTCGTTGAGGATTTTTGGCGAAGTTGTAACAGATGGTGGTGTTTCCAAGGATAGTGAGTACCTCTGTGACACTGAATTCACTTCTACTTTGCTCTCTGTACTAACTTTGTCTATCTGTATATAACTTTCTAAGCTTTTTGGCTCCATTTTGAATCTCTCTATCTTCTGCAATACTTTTCATCAAATTTTGCTTTCACCTTCATTGTATACAAGCTGACATTATAAAATTTCACTTATTTTTGGATTTCATACGCAGAAATTGTATTTCATTGTAGCTTTATATTGCAATATTTAGTTAGATCTCGCTAAAAACTGAAATATGAGCCCTTGAAAGTTTGAATCTCGACTATAACAGAGGGAACTATTAGCGTGAATTCTAAGACAATTCCCCTCCCGCTCCGTGCTATGAGGCGCGCACCCCCTTCCCTCCTCTATGCAACTAGAATATCTTAAACTACTTCCACACAATGACATATTAAGATTTTCCAAATTATGTCTAGTTTTGGAGTGATTATCATTTCAAACTGGGCATGCAAACGTAACTCTCCAATTCAGAACCGACTATTCATACGAACAAATTTTATAGATGTTTTCAGATCGCAATGCTCAGATATCGGACAAAATGCATTCGTTTTGCATCAAGACAATACTCCTTCACACTCAAGTTATCCTCGTAAAGCAATTTTTGGTTGAAAAATGTTTTGCAACACTTAATTATATTCCAAATTCCTCTCATCTAGCATACTGTGACATTTTTCTTTTCCAAAATTAGATGTTAGGATGAAAACGTCACAGCCATTATAACAAAAAAATCCCGATAACAACACGCTTTTGACCAAATGAAAATGACAATGGATCGATGTGTGAGCGTCATTGAAAAATACAAATCTTTGAAAGAGACAAACAGTAGATTTGCCACAAATAGTAAGTAAATCTTCCTTTTTGGTTTGTCTCTCTACGGTCATTTTGTGCACACTTTGGGATATTTAGTGGGGGTCCTATAGTTCAACGTGGATTCTGAACCACTCACAAACATCCATGACACCGACAAGATTCGAACTTGAAACCTGTGGCACCAAAGGCCAGAGCACTAGCCAATTGGCCATTATGCCACTCTTCCTTTTTGAGCCAGAATATTTATTTCACTTTACAGACCGACCCTAGACTAATGGCTACTAGAAAGAAAAGTACATTTAAGAGCAATGAGGAAAATAAGAGAATCTTTGGCCATTGGTGCCACAGGATTCAGCTTTGAATCCTGGAGGTGGCATGAATGTTTGTTTATGGATCGGAATCCACGTTAAAATTTGGTCCCGGTCTGATTAGCTCAAAGTGTGTACAAAATGACCGTAGAGCGACAAACCAAACCAAAAAAGGAAGAAATTATTTTTCTGACGATTTGAAATCTTTATATTGCAAAAAAGATGAAAAATGGTCATGAATATTTCAGCTAATTAATAATTCTACCTTCTGCAAAGCGTTTTTAAACCTTCATTTCAGGTCCTTTTCACCCACTAGCCAATTCAGGATGGTCGCCGCATTTGGTCTTTTATAAACTCAAGTTTAACTTCCACCATCCACAAATATTTCTTTCTTTATGTTGAGATTGCTTATTTTTCTCCTCACTCAAAGCTTTGTCAATATTTGTTTCTCAAAAAGAACTTTAAGATGGGAGATTTATAGAACTGATTTTTTACGAAACCTCATGAAAAATTTTTTTCCATAAATTGTATTTAACGCCATATAATCCACATATTGAAATTTTAAGGTTTCTTAACGTATAATCCATGGATTATAAGCAGGAAATTCTTGAATTTGCTGAATTAAACGTCCCAATACAATAGAAAAGTGGAATAATTGTATACAGATGTGATTGCACAGTATTAGGATGAGATTATGTGAAGAAAAATTGGTAATATTTTCATTGCCAATCTCGCGAAAGAGCATCACATTAAGTCAACATTAAAAAGGGAATCACGCACCACCGAGTAATGTAGAGTGATGTCTCAAACGCCAGTCACTCGCTCAGGGGAGAATAGTTGAGCCTCCGCATTTCGTCTTCACATTAATGGGCAACATATATTAGGAGTACCTGCTGATAATGGCAAGGAGTAAAAGTTAGAAGTTAGTTATAAAAATAATGTTCCGAATGTATAGCTTTATTAATTATTTAAAATAATCTTGTAATATGAGTTGTAGAGACGATTGTTCTGCAGGGCCTTCATGCCACCAAAAAGAATAATGTAATTCAATAAACCTCTAGCAGATGAAGAAATTGCAAATGTGTTGTCTGACCTTTCCGAAGAGTACCCAAATCATGTCGGTTATGACAGCGATGAAGAATTCATTCCTCTGCAAGGTATCCATGACATTTCGGATTGTATAACCAGCTTATAATCCTTCATTTATCTTAAATATTTGTTAGTGATAAAGTATTATAAACAAATAATATTAAAAAAAATTTTTTAGTCAATTCCAAATTTTTTTCACTCTATTGCAGAGAGTCCTTTAAAAATAATTTTCATTCATTTTTTCAAGTTTATCTGGCGTCATCTACTGGTAGATACATGCAACTTAAATCTAAAAAAAACTAAAATTAATGAATTAAATTTAATTACTGAATTAATGTTTCAAAAACTGTATTAACATCAAGTGTCATGCACTGCAAGTTCAAAACAAATGTATCTGAACGTGAGTGGAGGAATACAAAGTATTTTATGAACGATTGGAAATTTGAACAAGATATATATAGGGAGAGTGTGAGCTAATAGAAGGAATTGAAAAATAATGCATTTTTTCGTTTATTTTCATTATTTTGTTTCATTTTTACACATCACGCGCTAGTGTGAAAGGTGGCATTTATTAAATAATTCTATTAAATAACAATAATTAATAATAGTAATTAAATAATAATCAGGAAAGACTTAAATATTATTTAGTGATCAGTATGATACACTTAAATATGTTTCATTACCACTTTTCAATCCTATTCGTTATAAATGCAAGTTTCCTCCTTTTGGAAAAAATCCATTTCTACGATGGCACCATAAATATTAACACATCATCACAAGACCGACAGCCAGAGTGCTAAACATATCTCTGAGTTAAATATATTTATAGTCTCCTAAATTATAACTTTTCAATTCATTGATATTTCTCCTCAATTAAATAAACAAAATAAGATATATTATAATTTTCGATGTATTGAAATGAAATTTTACTATCTTCTAATAATAATATAAACTGAAATTATTGTTATCATCGTATTAAATATAGTATATATTTAAATCATTATTTTAACTTAATAAATGCCCAAATTGTTATGTGAATCAATATTTTCAGCATTTTGTTTTAAAATTTTACAAATGATTTCATCCGTTTCAAAGATATCAGCTTGACTTAATACAATGGTTGAATGGTCAAGTGTCTTATCATGTGGTTGAAATGTCTCATCAAAAAAGAGTTGATCAATCCAATATACAATATGCTCATAAAAATCTATTTACACAATTTCAAGATTTTTTTACGAAAGCAAATGAAATGTAATGTCAATAAGTGAAAATTATTACAAAATGAGACAGGAATATATTAAAGTTTTTCTTTTTCTGATTCGCTTAATTTTAGTTTAATTGAATGCATCTCTATATGGGTTCATTAATTGCACACCTCCAGTTAGTACTCGATTTCTTGCCATATTCCCTCATCAGCGGGAGGCCTGATAGTCAATTGGCTAGCGCTCTGGCCTTTCGTAGGTACCAAAGACTTCAGGTTTGGTTCCTGGCGGTGGCATGGATGTTTGTGAATGGTTCGGAATCCACTTTAAACTGTAGGTGCCGGTCTGTTTAGACCTCGTGAGCACAAGATGACCATAGAGCGACAAAACCAAACAAACCAATCTTCCAAAGGTTATATTAAATATATCATACATCAAACAATAGTACTGGACATGACTCATGTAAAGCAGAGTACCACTTATGATATTGCCATCACTAGTGAGGACAAAGAACACGGCAAGTACCATTTTGATGTGCTTCGTGCGGCTAATGATGCCCATATAGAGATGCTTTAAATAAAATTAAATGAAGCCAAAAAATCCCAAATGTATAAGTCTCATTTAATATCCTCCCGGCAATGCCATCCTTGGTCCTCTGCTTTAAATGAATCAAATCCCGTACTATTATTGGATATTCTATATCTTTAACATAACCCTGGATGCCTAGTTCACCAGATAGCACTCCTCCCGACATCTTTGTATAGGGTTATGTTAAAGATATCATATATCAAATAAAGATATAAGACATGACTCATGTAAAGCAGAGGACCACTTTTGATATTGCCATCATTAGCGAGGCAACGAGCATGGCAAGTACCATTTTGATGTACTTCAACTAATGATACCCATATAGAGATGTATTCAATTAAATTAAAGTGAGGACAAAAAATTCATAAATGTATATGTCTCCTTTTATCAGTTTATAATGATTTTCATTGATCTGTCTTTTTATTTGCCTTTGTAATAATTTTTTTAAGTTACAAAGAGATGTTACGGACGGCATTGTAAATATTGCATATATGTACATAATGTGTTCATTCTATGCATTCATAATATATAATTGTTCATTTTATATAATGTATTGTGTTTATGTGTTCCCTGTATCTTAATGTGCATATGTTGTAGATATGTGTATAGTGGCATTGCATATATGTGTTCTTTGTTTTTCATAAGTAATATAAGAAACACCATCACAAAAAAATTAAAATATGTATATCTTTATAAGGCAGCTACCAAATTTATATTATAAATTCTTCACATATAGTACTGGTGTCCTGCTTTTTTCCATTATATTAGATGCTGACATGACATCATTCATCAAGCATTATGCGGAATACATGATACAACTGAAAGATTCATTTTTCAATTCTTTAGTATTGAATTTGCATTAAAACCAGTCGGAGTATGCAAAAATAATACCCAAGTTATTCATAAAGTATTTGGCATATATTATAAATTATTGGAATTTCTTACCTACATTTAAATCATGTTTCATTTTTTTCTTTTCATAAATCCAGGCTATAAAGTAAGCATAAGAACCCTGTAAAACATCCCACTGATCAACGGGTACATAAAATTCCATAGGATTATGAAAATAAGACCTATAAAAACTCTTCCCGTCCACGAATTTATGCCCATCATTCCATTCATACACGAGAGGAATACATCACTTTATGCTGCCTATTCCCGAACGCATCAAAGCACATCCCTGATCCAACCAGCAGACGATAATTTCCAAGAGTAATCCCTTCCCATACCACTATTAACCTGAAAAGATCCCAACATCTAATTCCATCCCAACATTACAATAACAATAAATAATAACACTAAATGAAAGCCCCATCCATAACCGAGCTTCCGTTCCTTTACAACTTTCAGACAACTTCATGAATACGACCCCCATCCCTTCCTGCCCCCCCCACCCCTTAACTTCCTGCTGGAATTCCCCCCTCATTAACAGGAGCAGGATATATATATCGGTGTGTGGATGTATATATATATATATACATGGACGGAGCCAGGACATTATCCCTCGGCGCAGGAGAAAATATTCAAATGAGGAATGGAAGACACGCAGAAAAATGAACTGTGCAAAGGTTGGATTGCTTCAAGAAATGGTAATTTTATCGTGATGGTTTTAGGCGGCTGTTTTCAAGGAGATGAGAGTTATAAAGATTAGTTTTAGGTGGTGGGTAATGGATTGTGGATGCTCTTAAGATGCCTCCGCTACAAAAGCTCAAGAAAAATGGGGAGTCTGTTCCATTGTGCGTCGCTGTTTGCTCATTGGGGAATTCCTGGTTGTCTTTTGTCCTTTGTTATGATTCGGTAATGATTGCTGTAACCGATCTAGATTAGAATTTCAATAGAATCTCTTGTGGGATTTCAATAGAAGTGATAATGTAAAAAAGATTTCAAGAGGCTTCCTTGAGATTTCTTTCATCTACGCATCACTCCTATACCTTGGGAGGGACCTGAGGCCGAGTGTCTAGCGCTCTGGCGTTCGGTACCACAGGTTTTGGGTTCGATTGCCGGCGGTGCCATGGGTGTTTATTGGTGGTTCGGAATCCACTTTAAACTGTAGGTCCCGCTCTGTTTAGCCCTCGTGTGCACAAGATGACCGTAGAGCGGCAAACCAAACTTATACAGAGGGTAATGGAATCCCCTACCTGTTATAAAGACGAGGGCTTTATGTAGTCCATGAACAACCTGCCCCCCCCGACGGTTGCTAAGGGGAGGACAATGCGTTATGGTAGAACTTTATGGGAATTGCCGCGCATTTGTGTGTCGGAGGAGAGAAAACCCGGAGTACTTTAACCATGCAGTGTAACTATTGATGCGGCTGTTTTCAAGGAGATGAGAGTTATAAAGATTAGTTTTAGGTGATGGGTAATGGATTGTGGATGCTCTAAAGATGCCTCCGCTACAAAAGCTCAAGAAAAATGGGGAGACCGTTCCATTGTGCGTCGTTGTTTGCTCTCATTGGGGAATTCCTGGTTGTCCTTTGTCCTTGGTTATGATTCGGTAATGAATGCTGTAACCGATCTAGATTAAGGTTATAGAGTTTCAATGAAACAATCTTCTGTAGAATTTCAATAAGAATGATAATGAAAAAAAGATTTAAAGAGGTTCGCAATCGGGTTTTTTTATACACAACACCAATGCACCTAGGGTTATGGAACCCTCTACTAGTTAGATGGGGGCTTTATGTGGACTATGAATTCCCACCGATGGTTGTTGAGGAGAGGACAATGCCTTACGGTAGAACTTTTATGGGAACTGTCCCGCACTTGTGTGTCTGAGGTGAAAAAACCCAGCATGCTTTTACGAGGCAGCTCGACTATCAATGCGATATACTATACACACATTGTCATAATCTCGACGGAGTATCCTTGCTTCTGACACACGATATTCAATTGGCTAGAGCTCTGGCCTTTGGTACCATAGGCTTCAGATTCGAATTCCTGGCAGTGGTGTGGATGTTTGTTAAGGGTTCGCAATCCACGTTAATCCTGTAGGTCAAGTTAATCCTGTAGTCTAAGCAAAAAGTGTGAAAAAAATTACCGTAGAGCAACAAACCAAATCTGAAACCAGTGACTGCAACTATGCCACCATCGGATTTGAACCTTCTGAGCACTGGGTCACGAGTCGGGTGAAGTATTTGTTTGAAATATAAAGAAAAAGAAAAATTGATATTTCTAGTAATTATAGTTATCCAATAATTATTTTGGCAGAGATCATTTTCAATTACAACGGCAGATATGTATCAATTTCAGCATTAACCAGAATGTACCATGAGAGGCTTGCTATGCAGTGTCATCAAAACTGAAACGAACCTGAAATCCTGCTGTACTAGGTACTTTCTAACCTCCTCCTCGAGCTCAATTTAAGGACAGTTTCAGCCAGCAAACTTGCCCATACTCCGTAGAGACATGGAAATATAAGAGAGTTTTTACATGCCGTATTTTTACAATACGGCATTTTTTCTCCCTAGCGCGCATGCTCATAGGAAACATTATTACAGATACGCATGCGCAATTTCCTATGAGCATGCGCGCTAGGGAGAAAAAAATGCCGTATTGTAAAAATACGGTATGCAAAAACTTTCTATTAAGTCGGTGTCTCTTCACTAAATTTCGTTAGATCCATTAAAAAATGAAACAGGAGTGGAACCTTATGTTAAATTTATCCCACATAAGCAGCCCACTGATGGATAGTGAGGGGAGGGCAGCGCCTCTGGAAAGACCTAGAGATAACTGACTCGCATTTACGTGTCGTAGAGGATAAAATCCGTCAAGCTTCCGCCAGGAAGCTTTTCTTTCTTCGAGATGTTTTATAAATTGTGTCAAAATCATCATAGTGTCCTCGTTTTTGAAAACAGCGACTGTAACATACGCCATCAGAGTATTCGAACCTGAGTCCTCCTACAGGCTAACCGTGCACTTCACCAGTGCATTTAATTTTAATCAAATTCTAAAGTAAAACAAATGTTCACCAAAATCTAAAACAAATGGCAGTTGGCAAAAATTCGAAATTCAGAGCAATGATGAAATTCTAAAATTAAAGAAGTTCATCAAATTTTAAAATAAATAAAATTGGTCTAAAAAATGTAGATCATAAAATTCTAAGTAAAAAAAATTGCATTTGACTAAAGTTTAAAAATAAATTGAATTGACTAAAATTTAAAAATAAATTGCAATTGGCTAAAATTTAAAGTTTTACAGTTGACTAAAGCTTAAAAATAAATTACAATTGACTAAAATTTAAAATAAATTGCAGTTCATAAATTTTAAAATAAATTGCAGATGATCAATTTTAAAATAAATGTCATTTGATAAATAAATAATTTCATTTGATAAATTTCATAAGTAGCTGTAAATAAATTCTAAAAATAAAAAATAAAACAAATTCAAAAATTCTAATACAAAATCTTCACTGTTTTTATTAAATTATAACTAGAAGATATTTCATCAAATCTAATAATTCTATTCTTAATGAAATTTTAGTTCCCAATTCGAGTAAGAATTTGGAAAGTCAAATTATACGAGTTGAACATCAAAACAGAATTTTTAATTAACATAACACGATTTACATTAATTCCTGAGTACTCGTACTTAATCAGAATTTTTTTATACCACAAAATTAAAAACGCCAGTGCCCCAAATTGATACAGATCAGATTAACAAAAGGCTAAATTAACTACAAAGCAAATTGAATCGATCAGAATAATTTCGAATTTATTTGATCCAATTAAGAAGTCGCATTGCAAGAAAATTCATTTTGCGTGACTTTAATCATCTGAGAGAGTATTCCTTTGAAAAAAATTTCTACATAACTTAAAACTCTTTTACCCCAAGAAAAGAAAATCCAGGAGTCATTTTCTTTCCTCCATTTTTAATTCGAAAGCACTTCAATTCCATCCGAGAAATAAAAGCCACGTTACGTATCCTGTGTTACGAAATAAATTCGTTTAACGAATTCCATTCCCTTTCGATTAACTGCGTTAATTAAAGCATCGAATCGGTTCAATCATTTCTTCGTTTTGTCTTTATTCCATTTCGAACGGAACCGTGTTTCGATCACGAACTGGATTTGATTGGACGTCTCGAATCACGTGACGCGTTTTTATTCTCGTTTGGCTTTACATCAAACAGTTTCTGGAAAGGCAAAATAAAATTTCAAAAGTTAAAAATAAAACCTCCTTAAAACTAATTAAATTCGAAAACGATACATTATCTGTGTATTCTTTTACTTCTTTTCATGTATCAATAGAAAAAGATAATTCGAACGAATTAAATGATTAATTACTTCCTAAGAAATGGCAAAAATTGTAATTCGGTTACGGTTGTAACTAAGAATATTATGATGTTATCTTTTGCATTCCCTTTCGATTGATTCATTAGAAAAAAATAAGAAAAATGTAAGTAAGCCAAGAATTTTAAAATAATTCTTAAGGAACATTTCTGAGATTTAAATAAAGTGAACATAAAATTCAGTAATGTAATTAGATAATAATTAATACCAATAAAAAATATTCCTTAATATTTTTTTATTAATTCTTGTTTTCTTTAGTAATTAATGAATTTTAGTTCTCATTAATCATTTAATTTTCATTATTATTTTTAAATCATCAAATAGAATTTAATTGAGATTGAAGTTGTAATTACCCATCTAATCAAAAAAAATGTGATAATTTTATAATAGCAAGAAAGATTTGATTTGGATTTTTTAAAAGGAAGATTTTAAAAACAGTTCATACAAGATGAAACTTAATAAAATCCTTATTTTAATAATAATTTTTAATTATTTAAATTAGTATAAAAAGAATTCAGACCCCTGCATTAATAATGTTATTTTAAAGTTACTAATTTTTTTATTTTGGTAAATGTTCAATTCAGCTAATTTATATAGTGTTCTATTCAAACATAATTAATAATTAATAAACATAATTAATTTTTTTGACATATGAAAAATCAAAGTAAATCGAAAATATAAAGTTATTATATATTATTTATTTCATCAATACATTTTGAAGATATGATTACTCCTCTTAAATATGTAAATATTAAAAAAGTTATTATTAAAAGTATTCATCATAAAATAAAATTTTTTTTTACTATTACACTTTTTTATACTAATTTTACATTATTTAAAAAGTAAAATTCTGAAAAAAAAATTATTTATTTATTTTGCTTAACACAGTTAACAATTTGCTCTATTTAAATTGCTAAACTTTTTTGAAAAATCTACTATAGTTTCTTTTCTTACATCGAAATCTTCTGACTGAATCTTCTGAAATGGAATTTTGTGAAAAACCCACTGACTGTGCACTGATATTGTGAAAAGGGTGGCATTGAGTTTAGGATTTAGCCAGATTTGATTGTCTTGTGAGAGACATAGTGTGGAACTATCAAACATCTGTGTTTTGATTCGAGACTTTTAAATACCGTATCACAGTCATCAACAATTCGTGACTGTGATGTAATTGTTGAAAGCTTTGTTTGCAACGTAGGCTATGAGCAATAAATCTAAACCTCGTCTATTTAAAACGTAAAAAAAAGAAAAACAAGTGATAAAAAAAAATTTTAAGTCAATTTTTACTTTTTTTTCACTATATTGCAGAAAAGTGCTTTATAAATAATTTTCATTCATTTTTTTAAGTTAGAAAAAATTCTCTCTCTCTCTCACACACAAATACACACTTTCCATCTCTCTCACTCATTTATTCACACGTTTCATTTTCCATTTTGTTCCCTCCTTGACTCAGACTAGAATCCAAAATGAAAAAATAATCTGAAAAAGAACTTTTTTTTCCAGCGATCTACACGCTTCGACGCTGACGGTATTTATTCCAAAATTTATATCCTGCTAAATATCTTATATAAGAGAAATTTTTTTTTCTCCCATGTAAAACTAAAATTAATTAATGAATTGATATTTGAAAAAACTGTATAAACATCAAGTGTCATCCACTACAAGTTTAAAAAATTTATTTGAACTGGAGTGGATGCATAAAAAGTATTTTATGAACGATTGCAAATTTGAACACGATATATAAATATATATAGGGAGAGTGTGAAATAATAGTAGGAATTGAAAAAAATTGTCAATGAAATACGATATCACAGTCACCACCGATTCGTAAACTCGTCAAATTTTTTTGACTGTGATATAGTTTTTGAAAGCCTTGTGTTGCAATGCAGGCTATGAGCTATAAATCTACACTCAAGAGCCAAAACATTATGACCACCTGTCAATAACGAGTTGGCCCACCTTTGGTGTGCAACACAGATTCAACCCGCCTTGGCATAGATTAATACCAGTTAAATACCACTTCCACCTGATCACGTGCCTTCCACGTCATCCAGGCGAGTTCATTGCAAAATGTAGGGGTGGTCATAATGTTTTGGCTCTTGAATGTAGACCTCGTCTAGTTAAAAACGTAAAAAATAAATAAAATTTGTCGATGAGAAATGAAAAACCCATTTATGCAAAACAACTAATACAAAGTTTTATTAAAGTTTTCACTTAATTCAACAAAACATTGAGTGTCACTAATATAAAATCAAATATAAGAAGAAAAACAAGGTCTGAAGTTATAGAAATATGTATGTATAATTCGGAATAAAAAATATAGAAAAATTCAATTTCAGTTTTCGTATCCTAATAAAATCCACATGAACAAGAATACAAAAAGAATATTTAAAAAAAAATAAATCGTCTGGTTCAGCGCCTTTGCCCTTGCCTCTTCAAGTGGCAGCGGAATCTTTTGATCACAATGAAGCACCCTTGACGAAATGGCGCTAAGGGAAAAAAAATTTTTGTTCTTTTTGTTTTTAGAATCCCATAATCATACGATCACAAATTCCGTTATTCCACAAAGTAATGGCGGGAAACGAAGCATCGATGATTAACCGGCGCCCTCTAGCGGTTATTAAGATTCGAGTTTCAAAAGAACCTGCAAGTGTCTGCAACTTTGATTTTTCGTTCTTTCTTTTTTTTTCTAATTATTATTGTTCTTTTTCTTTTTATATCTGGATCTCCATGCCTCTTCATTATGTGTTGAGACAAAAGAGAAGAAATTGCAAACGACAGCGAAAATTATTCATAATTTTTCGGCGTTGATTTTTGTTCTTTGATGAAATCAGGTTGCTCAAATTCTTTTTTAGTTTTTTTTTAATCCGCCATGTTTCGCTGCGTTTGCTCTGTTGGCAGATTAAACCGATAACCTGAATTGAAACATGAAGAAGAAAAAAAGAGTCATTTCTGAACGAGCTATTCGAAATTAAAGAGCTTCCTTCGCTATTCGGATTCTTTTGTTTTAATATTTCACCCCCAAGAAATGTAATGAAGTGAAGTGATATATTTTTCTAGTTCTAATCCGTATTTCTGTTCCGTTTGATTATCTTTCTGGTGATTACCATATTCTGAAACAGAAATCATAATTTGCTCGAACTGTTTGTTGTACAGAAATTTAAATATACGCTATTTTTCATTACTTAAAATGACATACATTATTCCAAGTATATTAGTTTTAATTATCTTCTATTGTGATCCTAATATATAATGATGATCATTTCCAAAAGTATTTTTTATATTCTTTCGTGCTAAATTTTTTTTTAAATATTGTTTTAAGATAAGTTTTTAGATATTGTATTGGATGATTTTTATATTGCCTTCTTTTACACAAGAAAAAAAAAATCACTTTTCAAACGTTCGTTTACTATAAGCGAATTTTTTTTATTTCCAATGGCAAGTTTACAGGATAAAGATATAAAAAAAATAAAGATTCATTAGTCTAAAGTGTGCAAAAAATGGCGTAGAGCGACAAACCAAACCTAAATCCCTCATGCCGTCCTCACCTTCTTTAAAGATCATAATGTCTAGTTTAGGGAAAATGCCTGATACTTCTTCTTCTTCTTCATTGGCGCAATAGCACCATGGTGGGCCAAGACAATCTACCTACTGGCAGATTTAGAGACAGAAGATGTTATCTTCTTAAGCTGTATAGTTGTCAGCCCTACGCCCAACGCTGTACAGTTATATTAGATCGGAACTTATAATATTAATATTCCGAATTCATATTAATATTCCGTGGATTCCGAACCTCAACAAACATCCGGGTTGCAAACCCGAAACCTGTGGCACCGAGCGCTAGAACGCTAATTGGTCTTATGCGAGTAATACATTTTAGTAGTTTGCATAGATTTTCATCATTTTTTTTTCCTTCTAATGCAGCTGGCAAACACTTAGACAGCTTGGTCCTGAATGCCTTAAGGCAAGCGCTGCACAGACGTTACTTACTTTACATTACCCAGGGGGCGCGTGTAACTTGACGATACGGACGCGGAGTAACAATGCCCCTGCAAAGCTCTACGATGCTATTAGCCCGGCACCTACGGTTTAAAGTGGATTCCGAACCACTACAAACATCCATGGCACTTCCGGGACTCGAACCCGAAACCTGTTTTACCGAGCACCAGAGCGCTAGCTACTCGGCCATTCAGGCCCAGTTTTTTATCATCAATCAAACAAAAAAGGCAGAATTGGCCAACTAGACCCAGGGAATGACCAACAATAACAAATAAGGATGGTACCTTCTAGTGCTTACATATGTAGAAAAAAATTTCGTAATTAATCATTTATATACCAAAATTTCCAATATACAATTGCAAAGCCAATAGCCCATTCCGTTACATCCAGTCCTATATTAATAACCTCGCGCACAAACCACCAACACAAATATCTGCCTTACAATCATAGCATTCTTCCACACGATATAAACACAATACCGGCATTCAATTACCCTCGTGAATTATGTAATATCGCCCGCAAACCGCCATATCTGTCGCCAAAGCGCTTGTATTTCCAATTTCCAACACGCGGCAGAACGCTTTGCACCTATTATCTCCGCCTCTGTGAAACATACTCAACATTTGGGGTGGGCAATATTTCTGAGGCATAACTCGTACCGACATTCATTCCGTAGATTGTAGGGCGGAATTTTTATCGCGGGAAGGTTCAGTGAGTTAAGGAACGTTATAGGCAGTGGAATAAAGTACGTCTGAGTCAGCAGTAGGAAGTGGTTCCCCTTTCTGTCTGCTGGTGTTTTACCCATCGCTGAATATGCTCGCATTCCTTTGTGTTTCGTGCGATTGAGAGGGGAGGTTTTCGCTTTAACAGGAGTGGGGAAGGGAGCATTTATTGCGTACTAAGGGAGGTAGGGAATATTGTACAGAAAAATCGCACAGATTTATACATTTTTCCTTTTTGGTACATAAGGTGAAGTCGGTCAGATGCATGGAATCAGATGCAAAAAAAATCGTTGTGCATACACATGAATAAGTCCTATTTCATCACCTATAATTTCTTTCAGCCGTACACATTCCCATACAAACTTTTGTGGACGTACATGGCTAGCTTAACGCCTTAAACATCTTAACTGGGGCCTGCATGGTCGAGTGGCTAGCGCTCTGGCGGTGCCACAGATTTCGGGTTCGAGTCTCGGCGGTGCCATGGATGTTTGTACTGGTTCGGAATCCACTTTAAGCAAACAGGTCCCGGTCTCCTATGACTGTAAGAGCGTCACGGAGAAAAAGTCAGACTTCTACCTATGGGTGCTCCATCACAACAGAAGCTGCCCCCTTTCCCTCCATCCATGAGTAGATCACTCATGGGATGTCCGCCCAGACCTGCAGGACATTGAGGATTAGTCACAAACAAACAACATCTTAACTTCTATTGTAATCACTATTTTCTAAAACTGGGAGATACTCCCTCTAAACTCAGACTTCCTGATGCGACCTGATGGCCAATTGGCTAGCCCTCTGACCTTTGGCACCACAGGCTTTAAGTACGAAACCTGGAGATGGTATGGGTGTTCGTTAGTGGTTTCGGAATCTGGGACCTGAATGGTCGAGTGTCTAGAGTTCTGGTGCTCGGTTCCACGGGTTTCGGATTCAAGTCTAGACGGCGCCATAGATGTTTGTAGTGGTTCAGAATCTACTTTAAACCATAACTCCCGGTCTGATATGATCGTAGAGCGTTGTTCAGAGCGACTTCTCACCCACATCATTCCCAAACTGTATAGGGCCAACTCAGCTCTAGGCATAGTAGTGTGGTGTGTTGTAGTAGTAGTTAATAGTGGTTCGGAATCCACATTAAACTGTAGGTCCCAGTCTAATTAAAACAAAGTATACACAAAATGACCGTTTCGCGACAAATGAAACTTACCTTGGTGCAATCTGTTGAGTAGAATTCAAGCTTGATGTTAGAAAAAAAATATTTTAATTTATTAATTTTCACGTAATTTTTTAATTTGAAGCTTCTTAGTTTTAATTTTAAATCTATAAAAATCATGAAAAACCAAAAAAAAAATAATAATAATAAATAAATAAAAAAAACCATCGGCTTGCGTAATAAAAGTCTATAGATTGCATTTACAAGAAAGCAATATATTTCTAACGGATAAAAAATATACACTATAAAATAAAATTTTAAGTAAAAAAAAAAAACATTTTATGTAAACATATCTTAAAAACACATGTCATGCCAGATTATAAATAATATCGAACAGATAAAAAAAATTAAATAAAAAATACATTTAAAAAATCAAGAATTATGATGAATTTTTTGAAATCTTTTTCTGGAGCACATTTGCCTTAAAGTTCAAAAAAATAAGCAATTTTTTCGCTGGAATAAATGGAAAAACATTCATGTCATCAGATTTGATTGACAATTCTAGACATTAATTAAATATAATTTACTTTAATGCGTCAATCAAAATCAGACTGCTCATTTTCTCATTGTAATCAATTGTAATCATTGTTCAGGATATCATGATTACAGAAAGACATTAATGCGAGTAAAATGCTGTGCTTCAAATGATGCAATTAAATGAAAGCAGCAGTTGCTGTAATTAGGACTGCAGAATTCATTTATCTTTCCACTCCAGTTGGAACACTTAAAAGCATTCACTGAAATAGATGACAAAACTAATTTAAAATGCGATGACAACTGCATGGAAGATGATGAACGGTTCACCAACTGAGTCTTTTGGTTGAATTGGTCAGAATCTTGATTCAGTAGGTTTACTGAATGTTGTCGTTGTTGTTTGTTTCGTATCCCACTTGGCTGGCCAAGCCCACGAGCCCATATGGACTCATGATTGAAGGGGAAGGAAGCAGCTTCTGTTGTGATGGAGCACCCGTAGGTAGAAGCCTGACTTTTGCTCTGTGACGCTCTTACAGTCATAGAAGACCGGGACCTACGGCTTAAAGTGGATTCCGAACCACTACAAACATCCATGGAACCGCCGGGATTCGAACCCGAAACCTGTGGCACCGAGCGCCAGAGCGCTAGACACTCGGCCATTCAGGTCCCAAATTTGCCAACGGCACGCAGTGTTCCCAGGTGGTCACCCACCCAAGTACTGACCGCGCCCAATGATGCTTAACTTCGGTGATCTAACGAGAACCGGTATATTCAGCATGGTACGGCCGAATGTTGTCGTGCCATATGTATTTGTGAAAGAAGCCTGGATATTTGAAACAAAGGAAAAAGGTTTACTTTTAATCAAGGGGTGGGGTATCGGTAAAAAACCGATTCCTAATTCATAAATATTTACCGAATTGCGATCTTTAATAAGGAACTTTGGAAATTTGTTAAAGAAATTAAATAGGGCCTGAATGGCCGAGTGTCTAGTGCTCTGTCATTTGGTGCCATAGGCTTTAAGTTCGGATCCTGGCGATGGCAGGGATGTTTGTTAGTCTTTCGGAATCTGGGGCCTGAATGGTCGAGTGCCTAGAGCTTTGGCGTTCGGTGCCACAGGTTTCGGGTTCGGGTCCCGTCGGTGCCATGGGTGTTTGTAGTGGTTCGGAATCCATTTTAAACCGTAGATACCGTTCTCATATGACTGTAAGAGCGTCAGTCAGACTTCTCATCCACATTATTCCCAAACTGCATAGGTGTAATTTAACTCTTGACACAGTGATGTGGTGTGATGTAGTAGTAGTAAATAAGTTAAATGACTTTTAATAAATTAATATACCTGAAAAAGGGTTTTGCATTAGCAAAGCATTTTATTTACAACTTTCTAGAGGAAAGAAAAAATTATTATTATTATTTAGAAGAATCATTGTACTGTATAGTTGCTTACAAAAAAAATATGTATCCTATTAAAATAACAGTAATAGTTATAAATTTTTTTTATTTTTGCTCTAAATGTATGTTTGCAACTCAACTGTATTAAGAACAAAAATACAGATATCATTCCTATTGTTCAATGAGGCATTCCTAAATGAGTGAAAAATGAACCACTCATTATATTACCATTCACCATATTACCTAAATGAGTTACCACTATATATTACCACTCACTATCTTACCTAAATAAGTTACCACTCACTGTATTACGTAAATGAGTTACAACTCAATATACAACCATTCACTATATTACCTAAATTAGTTACAACTGAATATATAACCATTCACTATATTACCTAAATTAGTTACCACTCACCATCTTACCTAAATGAGTTACCATTAAATAAATTACCACTCACTATCTTACCTAAATGAGTTACCACTCAATATATTATCTAAAAGTTACTACTCAAGTTATTGAAATGGAGATATATCACAGTCTTTTTTTCGTTTCGGACATGTGTCACAAGAGATTCTTCTTTTGCCTAACTGTAATGATTATAAAATTATTTAGTTAGTTTGACAGGTATACAAGGAAAATAAGAGATTCAAAATTTTACAGTACGTACTTTATTTATTAGAGAGTTTTTGCATACCGTACGTTAGTTACCGTAGGACGTCCGTTAGCTTTTTCTCCCTAGCGCGCATGCTCATAGGAAACATTATTACAGATACGCATGCGCGCTAGGGAGAAAAAGCTAACGGACTTCCTACGGTAACTAACGTATGGTATGCAAAAACTCTCTATTATGTATGAGATGTAAATCTTATGCTTAAAGTAGGATAATAGGAACATTCGAACATAATAACACCGTAACAATAGAAACATTTATATTTGTCTGAATAAACAAAATAAGTTGGATTTGGTCTTGTTACTCGATTGTACCAAAATTATATAGTTACAACTCTCTTAGCCGATTGCAATGAACATAAAATCACAGTGATACAATCTTCGAACACAGCTTCAAATTTCACTTTTATCAATTTTCTCTCTCGGAAAAAAACCAAAGTCATTATGTACGTGTACAGTTTCTGTATGAAAACAATAATCTCATCAAGTTCAACAACAAATCTCCGCAGTGCGTGTTTGAGTGCGATTGATTCCTGGTAGGAGTCCCTGTTTCCGATATCAGAAACGGAATATCTGGATTATCATCTGCTAATGAGATCTAAATAAGGAGATATCGTGACAAGCAATTCTGAATGCTGGGAAGCTATGAGAAACCTCCTTCTGATTCGGTTCGTTTATGGAGAAATAATTACTTCCAATGTCCCTGAAAGTTATAATTTTTCTTACGGTTACTTAATCTTGTAGTACGTTGAATGGTAAAAAAAATAGATCAGCACTCACTTTATTATTTTAGAATTGGCAATGCTTTTTCATTTTTTTGTAGCCATCGCAACTGGAACAGTCTGAAAATAGCTCTGTGAAGTTTTTCGTCGTCATGTTATATCCTAAATTTAGTAAATGATAAATTAAGGTTGTATAAGTCTTTAGTACATTAAAATATAAAATTACTTATAATCTCCCTGTGAGCTTGTATTTTAATAAAAAGAAAGATTTATAAATATCAAGCATGTGAAAACATGAATTGAATAATGGAATAATTAACAAAATAATATGGTTGAATATTTCTGTGAAATATTTTGATTGAATACTATTTTTTACATATACGTTTGTAGAAAAAATACTAAAATATGTTAGATTTTCATGAGCGTATCGTTTCAAAAGCGAATCTACTGAAATAACTATTTATTCTGAGTTAATCACGAATATTTCCTTAATAATGCATTAAGTAACTAAGTAATATAGCATATTTCCTACTCCAAGTGATAAAAAATAAGCTGATTGTATATGTTACAGTTAAAAAGATGTTCCATCGATTGTATATCCCGCAGTCACAGTGAAGCAGTTTTTTTATTTGCTGTTTTCAGTATTGAATTCCAGGTGAAGTTACCATTGAATTCCTGCATCATGATACATTGATTATAATTTATAGTGCAATTTGGTGAACTAATCTTACAGTAGTGAATTCCAGTTGAACTTAAAATTGAACTCTTACAACATGATACACTGACTATAAGTTATATTGCAGTTGTGAACTGACTGATCTTACAGTATTGAACTATTACATCATGATACATTGACTATAATTTATACTACAATTTGGCGAACTGACTGATCTTAAGTACAGAATTGAAATATTACATCATAATAAACAGATTATAATTTATACTACAATTTAGTGAACTGACTGATATTAACTGTTGAACTTCTACAATGGTAATTTATATTGTAATTTGGTGAACTGACTGAGCTTACAGTATTATCACTCTATGCAACTTCTACACAACGAACTCCTACATCTTTTTTAACTGACTACAACTTCAGTGAACTGATTGAGCTTCGCCAGCTTTCCGACATTCGATAATAATTGAACACTCAATAGCAGCCCATTAAAAGTCATTAACTTTTAAAACATTCCAACTGATACCCCATCTCCATGTCCTCGTTCCCAGGGCTTAATGCGATCAGCATTTGCGCTGCTGATTTGCATTGCAAAGCTCTCTCTCTTTTTCAAGGAACTATCTCAACCTGCACCGATAATTACCATCATCCCCCACATCATCTAAATCAATAATGATAATTATCCTTTACTCTAATTTTCCACCCCATAACTCCATTATGGAAGCAATTTTGTTGAGCCTAAAGATGCTTCAGTTGGGCTACCTTGGCGAACTTTCTTTTTTTCTCTTCGCCAACTTGTTGCAAAACAAAAGAAGTTTTCTGCAGAATGGGAAATGATGGAGATGAGAATGTTCATCTTTTGCATCAGAAGTTTTAATTTGTTTTAAGTGATGATGTAGGAAATACTTTTTTTTTTAAGTTAATTGATTCATAATAATGGATGGGATTTCTGTAATTGAAAAATTTTCTGTTTTAGGTTAATTAATCCAAAGATTTGTGACATTAAGCAAGCTTACTGATAAAAGAATCGTGTTATGGATATTCTGAAAGTCTGGAATATTTTAAATTAATAGAAGAGAGCTTTATTGTTAATAAGTATTTCCAGTTTATAGATTCGTCCATTAGTAAATGAAGTGTTTAAGAATTTACGAATGGACGAATCTATAAACTGGAAATATTATATAAGTATGTAATATATTATATGTATATAATATGTAATTAATTTTAAAAATTTAGCCACTCCATTTTGCAATATATTGTGTTGACAAGAAAGTAACTTCGGTTTTTGACATTGTAAAAATTCGAACGTACTTTCTTGCCAACTAAATAAAATGTGATTTTTATATGAATTGATTATCTTTACTGATTGTAACGTCTCGGCCTATACTAGACTTATAACGGCTTCAAGAAGAGGGCCATTTTCAGGCTCATGGGAACACTTTAAATTTATTTTACAAACATTAAATACATACAGAACGCTGGGTTAATGAAAACTATTATTTATTAAAAAATGAAAATTAAAGATTTAAATTTGATTCACAAATGCAATTCATTCCAAGGACGAAGATTTTCAGAGTTCTCGAATCTACGACGAATCTAGTCCAGTCAATATGCTGCTGACCTTAATTTTCCCATGGCATGATTCACGAAACCACAAAGAGGCTCACTTTGAAAACAGGCGGAAACACAGGCATGTTCAATCGCTTTCAGAGAAAGAGACAATACTTCTTATCGACTCGTCGTAGAACTCACCCTTGTTTCTTCTCCAAAAAACTCCCCTTGAGAAATTCCATCAAGAGAGAGAGAGGGGGGGACAGTTTCCGTCACTTCTCATTGGAGTAGACATTTTCTGAGCCCATGGTCTATTCCCATCACTATGATAAGTGATATTAATAATTAATAAGTTGATAAGTTGTTATTATTTACTTGTAAAATAATATACATTCATCTCTCCTCGGAAAGAAAAGCCACAACTCTTCTTGTGGAAAAAAGGCTACAGTGATAATATGAGAACTTTTTATGAATGAGAACTTTAATATTAGAACTTTTATATGAGAACCTTTTAATTGGAAGATAACTTTTAATTTTGAATTGCAACTGAAAGTTGCAAATAATTGCTTAATTCACTTCCAATTTCCATTACGTGGCATTTAAAGTTATTCGATTTCAAAATTACGGAATAATTTTTTTTTACTTTCTTGTTTTAAAAATAAGCAAATAACTATAAATAAATTACAAAATTTTTAATTTATTTTCTTTTAAATGTCGAATGCAAACGCCAAAAAAAAAAATGACTTTGGTGTAATATGACTGTTTTAAAAGTTTTAAAACATATATTTTATCAAGTTATGGTACTAGTGCTCAAAAAGCTTAGAAGAAAACGTTTCAATTTTTTATATAGCTTTTATACGTAGGAAAATAAATTTTTAAATTTTGATTATAAAACTTGCATTATCGTAATAACAATCTTCTCTGTAAAAGTAGTCCCACTGCAACCTCCCGCGCATGGTAAGAAACGCAGCCAAAAAAGAAACTCCATATTTTATGAAGTGTTTAATGTAATAAATTGTTTGTAAAGCAGTTTTAACTTCTTTTAAACTTGGAAATAATCTAACATTGGGTGGGCAGAAAATAATTAATAGATAACCACCGTTTATAGTATCGCTTTAAATTAAATGAAAAAACTAAAAATATTTCCAATTTTAAATATACAATATTTATTTGTAAATTGAAAAAAACTAATGATCTTGTGTATTTTAGTGATCATTGATCATTGAATTTTAGAGATCATTTTGATGATTTAGAGTTATTCAAATTTTAGAAAGACATTTTCCTAAAATTGAAGGGACTATATATATATATATATAAAGCCATTAGTAAGGGGTGTTGAGTTCCATCTCCTATCCTTTTTCTTTTTTTAGACAATCCTATAGATATCCTTTTAAATAATTGCCCAGCGGATCGATGACCAATTGGCTAGGTCTCTGGCCTTTGATACCACAGGCTTCAGATTCGAATCTTGGCAGTGGCATGGATGCTTAAAAAAGAAATTTTTATGTATAAAAAATAAGTTTCGGAATCCGTGGTGGAAAAAAATTATCGTAGAGCGGCAAACCAAACCATAAAATAAATGCCTTTCTTTAATAATAAAGCCTCGATGAGTGATGTACTGTTTCTGCAATGGTTTTCATTCTCTGTTAACTTCTTTTTTTGTTGCACATCGGTCGACCAGTGTTTCTGTACGTATGCCTCGAGAGTCCCAATGTAGGCTATCATGGGAAGGCTTTATGAGCCGCATTCAGGCGTCATATAGGAAATAATCCCGAATACTACCCACAGTTGACTCACCCCGAGGGTTTCGTCGATACTTTTCTTTTCTCAATACTTCCTCTCCGTACACAGAACTATGTTGTCCTCTATGGAACATCGGTGATTCTTATGTAGATCACTAACAGCCACCGAAAAGTGATGGGGGAGGATAGTGCCTTCAGGGAGGACTTTTAGGAGTAACTACCCCCCCCCCCTTCCCCCATTTGTGTATGGAAAAACACTCGGGGGGAAAAAACTATTAGGGGGGAAAACTCGCTATTAGTGGATTCGAAAGTGAGCCCTTCTTCTCATTTTATATTTTTACTCCACATCTCCCGCCTAGATATATCTAATCCTCTACCAGTTAGAATATTTTAATAACATTTGGATAAATGGAGATAAAGCAACATCAGTGAGCATAAATGTCAAAGCACATAGTCAAGTCAAGCCAGATAGAAAGGTGAAGGTAGAACATCAATGGGGCTCACGTATACCACGTACAGCCCGCTGACAACTATTGGGAGAATGATACAGCCTTTCAGGGAGATTTTTTAGAGATAACTGTTCCACTTTGGTATTATTATTATTATTTTTTTTTTTTTTTTTTTTTTTTTTTTTTTTTTTTTT
>BPLQ01003248.1:49213-61700 GCA_021605075.1 Caerostris darwini
CTTAATATAATATATGTAAATCATTAATATTTTATAATAATGATTAAATATTATATTTTATATTATTATTTAATCATTTTAACATAAATATTTTTATTAATTAATTATTAGTTCTTACAACGTTTTAAAAGACATTAATCTTTTTACTGCGAAAATTCTCTTCACTATATTTTTTCTCATTTATAATATTTTTCTTACTGGAATTAGCAGTACCTATCAGATTTTTTAGTTAACTATTTATATTACTGCTATTTTTTCAATGGTTATTAATAATTATATTCTTTTAATTTAATATAGTTTCTGCTTCATGCTAAAAAAAATTTAATTGGATTTCTTTGTTAGAAATAATTTTTTGTTTGATAAAAAATTTCAAATTAATGTTTGAATATAGTCATTGTAGCGTATGATATTATAAACTCCCTAAACGTTAAGAATTGGGCATTTTGTTTTTAAAACTTTTTGCAAGATCATAGGATTATTTTAATTACTATATATTCATTGACCATTACGAAATTTTAGAAAAACAAACAACCACCGTATTCACACCTTGTGACTTCTGGCTCTTCCCTAAACTCAAAAGACCACTCCGGGGACACCGTTTTGAGTCGATTGAAGAGATTCAACGTGAATCGGCGCTCGCTTTGAAGGCCATCCCTGCCGATGTCTTTTTAGTATGCATTGAGGATTGGGAAAAAAGTTGGCATAAGTGCATTGTGTCGGGAGGGGATTACTTTGAAGGTGATGAAATAAATTTGGAAGGATAAATAAAGAGTTTTGGGGAAAAAATTAGTCTTATTTTTTGGGGCACAGTAGTATACTGCACAAAAAAACCACAAAAATAACTTTACACAAAAAAAGGTTTGACTGTATGTTGTATTATAGATAAATTTGTTGTATACAAATATGTTGTTAAACATAAATTATCGCTTTATACTGCTTTTGAAACTGCCAAACCCTACAAATTATCTGACGATAACATTTATTTGTATTATTATTATTATTATTATTATTTCAATTTGTTCTTAAGAGCAATTGGATAAATTGAGATGAAGCAGCTAACGCGAACATAAATCTCAAAGTCAAATCATAAATTTCTTGAAGCTATTCAAATAATTAATGTATATTTTCACGTCTTATTATGTGTTATTGTAATATAATTTATCTGGGGCCTGATGGCCGAGTGACTAGTGTTCGGTGCCACAGGCTTCGAATTCGAGTCCGAGTCCCAGCGGAGCCATGGAAGTTTGTAATTCGGAATCCACTTTAATCCGTAGGTCCCGGTCTAATATGACTGTAGAGGATAATGGAATAGGACTGACAACCCTACCCCGTAAAAAAGAAAACATGTCAGGTTTCGAAATCTGCCAGTAGGCCGATGACCTTGGCCCACCATGGGACTGTTGCGCCATTGAAGAAGAAGAATGTAATTCATCATAAGAATATTCCAAAGACCTTCTACAAGTTTTATCAATACTGTCGCCATCTTATTAGTAAAAGTGAAAACGTGTCAGGTTAATAATTTTATTAAAATTGTAGAAAAAATCTTACGTTAATGACTTTTTACTAGACAATTTTAAAATCTTAATGAAACTATTTTAAATCACTAATGACCACCATAGGGTCCTGATGACCGAGTGACTATCGCCCTAGCGCTCGGTGCCACATGTTTCGCGTTCGAGTGCCATGGATGTTTTTAGTGGTTCGGAATCCACTTTAACCGGTTAATCCCGGTCTATAGCTGTTGGGCGTATGGCTGATAACCCTACCCTTAAAAAGAAAAACATCTCTCGTCTCGTAATCTACCACTAGGCAGACGTACTTGGCCCACCATGGGGTTGTTGCGACATTGACAAAGAAGAATGCAATTCGTCATAAAATTATTCCAAAGACATTCTACAAGATTTATCAATATTGTCACCTCCCTCCTTCTTAAAAAAAGTGAGAAAGTATTAAGTTAATAATCATATTAAAAATGCCGAAAAAATCTTACATTAGTAATGATCTTTTTGTTAGGAAAATTTAAGAGCCCTAATAGAAATATTTTAAATCAATCATAACCACCATTATATAATTTACAAATATGAAATGCCTGAGAAAAAAATGATATAAATTGAAATCCTATGTAGATGTTAGTTATAATAATTCTTCTTTTAAAAATTATATTATTTAAAAAGAAGGAAAATTATAACTACCATCCTAATGTAATTACATATCATTAAAAAAAGGCAATTTCTTAAATGTTTACATTTTTTAACTGCACTCTGATAATAAAAAGCAAACAGAAAAAAAAAGAAGAAAAAAAACTTGAGCTTAATGAAGGGAAAAAATATATTTAAGTTATTTTATTATTTATTTTAAGTTTATTTTATTATTTATAATTATATTTAAATATATTATTATTATTATATTTATTTATTTTTTCAAGCAGCAGCTAGGGTCAATTGACAATATAATTTGAAATCTCCGCTCTCTGCGCATGCTTGGAAATCCCTTCGACTGTAATAGAGCAGCCTGACTTATCCGGAGATGGAAACGCATGTTCCGCCAATCGCGTCAAGTTTACGTCAAGGAGCAGGTCATGAATTAACCCCAGTGACATGCATTGCGTTGTTGAACATTGCCGATCGGTGCTCTCCCGTGCAAAGGGCGCTTATCGTCCCGGCATTCATTGCAAACACGGGAAGCTAAATTGGACGTTTGATTAATAGAATGCTCAAACGCCGAAATATTCAAAATACATTTGGTGGAGGGTCCCTTATCTGAATTAAGTGGAGTGCCTTATGTAGGTACATAGGGTTTGAAATAGTACAGCGTATATCGTATGAACATTCTCGTGTTATTCTCTTTTAACGTTTCATTTTAAGGTAGATTTTTTCGCCCTTTTCAGGGTGGTATTATAACTTGAATTTGTAAAAAGAAACTTCGATGGGAAATTATTAAAAGTTTATCCATTATTAAAAATATGTAATTATTTAGAGCTGATAAATGTATCTTTATAAATGCGCATACGTTAGCATTTTTTCTCACGGGAAGAGTTTTGGCATTTTTTTTCCCTATATCAAACTGTAGTGATATACACTGTAAGAACTCTAGCAGCCCAATAAAATTTAACCTTGGTAAAGTTGTCAGAATTAAAAGTCATAAAATCAAGTGCAGTGCATGTTGTCAAATATGAAAGCTGACCCCCATCCCCCTTGAAGGATTTTCCTAAAAAGGAATTTCTTTTTGAAGAAGGGAGAGAGTTCTGCGACGAATCGAACAGAAGTGTTTTTTCTTCTTTTTTTTCTCTGAAATGACTGAATAAGCCGAATATTCCGCCTGTTTCCAAAGTGAGCTCCTTGGAGTTTCGTGTATCATACCGTGTGATAATTAAGGTCTGCCGCAGATCAGTACATTAAATTCGTCGTAGACTCGAGAGCTATGAAATATCACCGGTATTGGAGTAAACCGCACTTGTGAATTAAATTATCTTTAATTTTCTTTTTTTGTAGAGGTATGTAATATATATATATATATATGTAGGATTTATTTGTGTGGTAATCAGCAGGCGGCGACACTTGACAGTTGCTTGTCTTTGACAGAGCCTGTTTACAACGTGAGGGAGTATTCAACTTTGAACTCTGACCCCACGAGAAGGGGACAGGACCCCGTAGATGAAAAAAGACCAGAAAACGCTGGGAGGAGCGATGGGGGAAGCTGCGTCAAGCAGCGAGAGAATGTATTTATCCCTTAATTAATGTAAATACCATTGTACAATATAATATTAAATGGCTTTATTTAAAGTAACATCCCGGTACTGCGTTTTGCATGGCAAATACCCTAGACACCTACTACAAAAGTTCAGCTATTGTTAGACTGGTAGAGAAGTATAACAAAACTGTAGGTTCGACCGGGATGAATCTATTGAAACCGGTGTAATGCTACAAAAATTGGGGGCTCGGCCGGGATGCATCTTTTGCAAGCTTCTAAACTCTACATATATATTACAAAACTCTACAAATATATATATAGTGCTCGTAAATAAAAATTAAAATGTTCCCATGAACCTGAAAATGGCCCTCTTCTTGAAGTCGTTATAGGTCTAATATAGGCCGTTATGTTACAATACCAAGGATAGGAGTAACAGTCTAAAAAGGCTTTGGTGGCAAAAAGTAATAGGCACTAGAATCTTTCCCAAAAAAAAAAAAAATTATTTAATATTTTATTAAAGACCAGCAAGTATTGCCCGCCTTCCTCATCTTCGATTAAACTGGTTTTTTTTTACTTAGGTAAATTTAATTATAAGAACAGATCCTCATAATTATCTAGGAAAAATTTTAACAAAAAAAAATTAATTTTGTTCCATCAAATATTTAATAAATATATGCAGATGATTTTTTTTACCTAATATAATTTCAAAATGGTCAATTTTATTTTGCTGTTTAATCTTGATTTTTAAAATGATTGTTTTATTTAATAAAATTTTATCAATTTAATTATCTTATTAGTTGATAAAATTTTAATTATTTAATAAGACAATGATTTAAATAAATAATTATTAATTTTAATTTTGTAAACCATTGTATTAAATTTTAATAAGATAATTAATTATCTTAATAAAATTTTATCTTAATTTTCGGTAATGCACCAAATAAAAAAAAATTGTAAGGATATACAATTTTTTTAATTTGGTGCATTTTGGATGTTTGTGACATGGATGTTTATGAGTGGTTCGGAATCCACTTTAAACTGTAGGTCGACAAACCAAATCATACCTTGGTATACATAGGGGTAGAAAATTCCTACGCTATTGAATCAAATAATATAAACTGAGATCGAAGAAAAAATTTTTAAAAAAGTATTTTGAAAAAAAGAAATTTATTATCGTTGTTATATAAAATGAAAATAAAGTTGTATATGTAACCCTTTTATACCATGTGTAAAAGAAAAATTTGCTTTGTCGCTCTACGGTCATTTTGTTGGGATAATTAGACCGTTACCTACAATTTAACGTGGATTCCGAACCACTCACAAGCATCCATGCCATGCCAGGATTCGAACCTGAAACCTGTGGTATTAACGGCCAGGGTGCTAGGTACTTGGCCACTAGGCCACAACCGAAGGCCTGAGCGGTACCCAATTGGTCATCAGGCCTACAATATATACCCGAGATCAAAGGGTTAACATAAAAAATTATTTTGAAAAAGAAATAAATGGCTTATCAATGCTAGATAAAATGAAAACAAATTTGTATTCGTAACCCTTTTATACCATGCTTAAAAGAAAAGAGATGTCACAAAAAACCTCTAAACTTAGTGCGCAAGTTCTTTTCCAATGGGAACTTGGTCCATTTTTACACAGAACACTTTTTAGAACATGCAACGCAAGAACATTCCCGCACTGGGATAAAACTGTTTCTCAAGTTTCACCCTTCCCCCACTAGAAAAAAGGGGGAAGGAAACAAAAAAAAGAACATTGCTCAAGTTTCGATAGACCTCGTAACAGAAGTCTTCACCTGTGGTTAAAAGTTTCGCAAATGCTGAAAGAGAAATTCTATTTCGAGTTCTTGTTGGAATGAGTACAAAAGAAAAAAAAAAGTTATATATCTTTTTTTTTTTATATAAAGCATTCAATCTATCTGAAAGTATGGACGATTCCATTCAATTCATTCTTTCCGTTAACAACTTTCCATTTCCACCCCAACCCCATCCACTCACCCCCCTTAAAGTTAAAACCACCGAACACTCTTCTTTTTTACTCTTTTAACTCGCTAAAAGCGTGCGATGCAGACATAGAAGAAGAAGGAAAAATCAGCCTCGGAGAAAGACAATGCTGTTCGCAGTGGGGCGTTTTTAACCAAGTTTTTAGCCTTGGCTGAAAAGGGAACTACAAAAAATAAAATAAAATAAAAAAAAATGGCTGATTTACAAAAACGGCACGTTTTGCCTAGAAATCTAAGGTCGAAATCCAATTTCGGAAGATTCTATCCCATTTTCCAATCCTTTCTCAAATGTAAAGAAAAACAAAATAAATCTAGAAGAAGAGAAAGAAAAAAGAAAAAAAAAGGTAATGTTTCTTTTGCAATTTCACCAGAAATCCATTTAGTTTTTATATTTTTGCTAACACGCCACCATTTCGAGAAATTTTCTTCGGGTACAACTTAATCTTTCGCCCCCCACTTTTTCCTGGTGGAACACGAAAATCGTTACACTTGGAATATTTTTACTTTTTTTCTTCTTCAGGTTCACCCCTCTTCCATTTCCCTTTTTGACATTTACCATAAAGACGATTTTGAGAGATCTTTATCGACAATGTTCTGCGAAAGAAGTCTTTCCCCACCTTTTTTTTTTTTTTTTTTAAATGTCTTCAAACCATAACGACTTAAATGGTTGAGAGAGCTAAAAACTTAAAATAGTTTTCCTTTTTTTTTTAAATTTACAGTACGAGATTTTTAAACTACTGTAACTCAATTACTAAATCAAATACTAAAAATCGTATAACAAACATTTCAAAATTGGGGCCTGAATAGCCGAGTGGCTAGCGCTCTTTCGCTCGGTACCACAGGTTTCGGGTTCGAGTCCCGGCGGTTTGGAGTGGTTCGGAATCCACTTTAAACCGTAGGTCCCGGTCTAATGTGATCGTAGAGCGTTGCAGGGGCATTGTTACTCCGCTTCCGTGGCTTATCTTCCAGTTACACGCGCCCCCTGGGTAATGCAAAGTGAGTAACGTCTGTGCAGCGTTTGCCTTAAGGCATCCAAGATCAAGTTGTCTAAGTGTTTCCCAGCTGCATTAGAAAGAAAAAAAAAACATTTCAAAATTTTTTAACAAATTTATTAGGTTTGGATATTGTTAGATTTTGGTGCATCCATGGCGAATATGAAGCCTGTGGTATCAACGGCCAGAGCGGTAGCCAATTGGACTTTAGGCCACATGTATACCATGAGCATGAGTACGGATGGTGCTTGTTACTATGCACCACTATTGTACCCCCACAACTACTACATCATTATGCAAGAAACTAGAACGCTCCTTTACAGTTTTCGAATTGGTGTATGTAAAGTTAGGCTCCCTCAATTTTGAAAAAACTCTTCCAAACGATGGCATTTTGGGGGTTCAATCGAGCTCAACGGAAGGATCTTCTGACCTACAGATTTATTGGGGCCATCGCCGATATAGACATATATTAATTGAAAATTAAATCAAGTGGTTTTTTTAATGCCAGACACTTTGACGCAAATTCTTCTCTACTAAAATAGTGTAGATGTAGCAGATTCAGTATTAACTGCTTGGAGCACCTATATTGTGCGACTATAATTTTGAACGAATATAATTGGGAGTGGCTTCTGTAGGATTCGTACCTTCCTCTAGCTCAACAAGAGAATATTATGACTTACCAACATATCGTGCCTATCTCTGGGATAAATCTGTTTGACAATGCATTCGATAAGGGTTTCGAACCTAGAACCTTTAACTCAGAAGCCCAACGCACTCTCCACCAGATCACTTCCGTTTCAGTAGTGTCATTGCAATATGGAACGAATACCCCCTGGACAACATGAGGAGGATTCACACAAAAAAAAAAAGCACTTCTCGAACAGAATGTAAAAACTTTCTGACTTGCAGGTTTCCCCTGTCCATAGATAAAAGATTTTCTATTACTTATTTGTCAAGCTTTAATATAAAATTTCTTCAAGGATTTTCACATTAATTATTTTTCTTACCTATCATTCGTCATTATTCTCTAACGCCATCCTTTTTTTTTTCTTCCATTAGAGAAAATTTAAGCCTTAAAAATTAACTTACGTAAAAAAAATGTACTACTTAAAAATTAGGAAAGGGATAAATTAAGTTACTATATTAAAAAAGTTGTAATCGCCTGGACCAACAAATAGGTTACGCACAACATTATTTCATAATTACTCAATTATTTTTTTGAGATTTATTTTAACTAGGTGCTTTACTGAATTAATTTATAAGCATATATATTATTACAACGACTGTCATTTTCAATTTAAAATCAGATGAATGAACTGTTTAAAAGCAAGGCTTGAATGGCCGAGTGGCTCGCGCTCTGGCGCGCGGTTCCACAGGTTTCGGGTTAGAGTCCCGGCGATGCCATGGATGTTTGTAGTGGTTCGGAATGTAGTGGTTTGTAGTGGTAAACCGTAGGTCCAAGTCTAATAGGATCGTAGAGCGTTGCGGGGGTCTTGTTACTCCGCGTCCGTGGCTTATCTTCAAGTGACACGCGCCCCCTGGGTAATGCAAAGTGAGTAATGTCTGTGCAGCGCTTGCCTTAAGGCATCCAAGACCAAGCTGTCTAAGTGTTTGCCAGCTGCATTAGAAGGGAAAAAAACCTGTTTAAAAGCTTCAGTTTTCTTTTTTGTGCAAATTTTTTTTTTTTTATCTCACTTGGTAGACAGCAGCATCTAGACCACATCCATGGATCCGTGTACTCATGGAAGAAAAGAAAGGGTCCCTTCTGTTGTGATGGAGCACCCTTATAAGTCTGACTTGGCTCCATGACGCCGAAGAAGAAGGTCACGGCCTTCCGGAAGGACTTTTTTGGAGGAATTACCCCGCATTTGCGTATCGTATGAGAGAAAACAGGGATAACTCCCATCAGGTAGTCTGACTCACGAGGAAAGATGCTGAAAATCACCAACGCCCTCGAGCCTCCTCATTTTTTGAAACAGTGCCTACAACAAAGCCGTCAGCAGATTGAACCTCCGCCTTAATACTAACCAGCGGCGCACGTTGCCACTGAGGCACGAATTCAGCTTTTGAAAAAATAAAAGTATAAATAGATATTATATATAAAAAAGCCCGTGAAAGAAAAATATTTACAGATTTCTGTGAAAATGTCCACAAATGAAAGAGGTGAAGGACAAAAAAAAACCATCTTCCCAAAACAGTGTATTTTATATGTAATTAATACAATTTACAGATCCATATATTTTATTAGGGCCTGATGGCCGAGTGATTAGAGCTGTGACACAGGTTTCGGGTTCGAATTCCGGCGGTGCCATGGATGTTTGTAGCGTCTCAGAATTCACTTTGAATCATAACCATAGGTGTCTGTCTTATATGACTGTAGAGCATTGGGCGTAGGCTGACAACCCAACTTCGTAAAAAGAAAAACATCTCCTGTCTCGAAACCTGCCAGTAGGCAAACGGCCTTGCCCCACAATGGGGCTGTTGCGCCACTGATGATGATGATATATTTTATGGATAAAAATAAAATATTTCCTTTTGTGATAATGAAATTCCTTATAAACAAAAAAAAAATTTTTAATTTAAAATTTTGGCAGAATACTTTCCAACTGCTTTGCTTTTTCAATATTTGATGAACAAAAAATTGTTTAGAAAAGTTAAAACACTTCGAATGGTTGTCCTTGGATGAATTATTAATGTTAGACATGAATGTCTGTTGTTGTTTTGTTGTTTGTTGTTTCTTATCCCACTTGGCTGGCCAAGCCCACGAGCCCATATGGACTCATGATTGAAGGGGAAGGAAGCAGCTTCTGTTGGGATGGAGCACCCGTAGGTAGAAGCCTGACTTTTGCTCCGTGACGCTCTTACAGTCATGGGAGACCGGGACCTACGGCTTAAAGTGGATTCCGAACCACTACAAGCATCCATGGCACCGCCGGGATTAGACATGAATGTCTTCTTTTCATATGTATATTAATTCAGTCAATATTACACACTATCTTCATAAATAATTTTATTTATGCTAAACCTTTTTAATCAATTAGAATAAAATATAAACGATGTCCTTAAAACACGGATATTCAATATTTAAAAATAAACAAACTTGTTTAAGCAATTTTGCATTAAATAGACTAGTATTACTTTCAAATAAGAAATATTCTCACAAAGTCAACATTGCAAAATCATTAAAGCAATTTTAAAAAAATGTTAATATTATAATACAAAAATGTTATGTTATAATTTTAAAAGTATTAAAATGTTAAACAATTTTTAAATTTAGTTTTCTTTCTAATTTAGAAAAAAAAAATAATGAAATTTTAAAAAAAGGGAATTTAATTGAGCCGTTTTCTTTGAAAGTGGTGTAAGTCCTTTTCATATTATACGGAGGTATTTAAGGGTTTGTATTTGAATGCTTGAAAATTGTTGGCATGTGTTCATACGCTCATTTTATATTTTTAAATAATAAATTGATTTAAGTTTATAATGGGATCGTTTTTAAAGTATTAATTAAAAGAAATTTATTCTTTTGATGAATAAATTTTTTGAAAATCATACAATTATAGAAAAAAAAATATGGGATTTCAATTGAATCAAACCAATTTTTCTTATGAAAATTTTATTAAATATGCAGAAAAACAAAATAAAAAGGCTTTATTTCAATATTTCTTCAGCAAATGCCGTTTTAATTACTTTAATTACAACTTTATATTAATAGGTGCTATTTTAATTATCATTATGCGAAAGTTTTTGAAAATAGTCATGTTTTTTAAAATAGTCCAGCCTATCGTTGAATTTTTCGGATGGCATGGGCCTGGGTTGATGAAATCAAGGTGTTGGGATTATATTTTCTAATGTTCATGGTTCTTCCTCGTCTGAGGTCTGGCTTTTGGTACCACAGGCTTCAGGTTCGAATCCTGGCGAGGGCATGAATGTTTGTACTGGTTCGGAATCAGTCTCATATGACTGTAGAGCATCACGGAGCTAAGTCAGACTTCTACTACGAGTGCTCCATCACAACAGCTGCTGCTCCCCTGCCATTCCCTTCAATCATGAATCCATTCGTGGACTTGGTCTTGATGTCTACCAAGTAGGATAAGAATCAACAACAATGTTTATGCCACTCTGTAATCTGCTTGCTTGATGAAAAGTCGAAAATTTTGATAAGTATTCAATTTTTTTTTTTAATTAGTTAATTATTGATTTAGTTTTTGAGTACTTTTAAATTCTTATCTGTTGCCTCAATCTATTTCCTGATCGCTAAGTGGCCAGTGCTCCAGCCTTTGGTATCACAGACTTCAGGTTCGAATCCTAGTTGTGGCACGGTTGTTTATTAATTGTTCGGAATCCACGTTAAACTGTAGGTTCCGGTCTCATTAGCCGAAAGTGTGCACAAAATGACCATAGATCAATAAACCAAATCATCTGGGGGATTAAATCCAGTGTTTTAAACTACGCGTTTTCATCCAATGAAGCTTTATACAGCCTTGTATTGGGTGAACAGACAGAATACACTAATAATAGTGGTTTATACTCTACTTGTGGAGTCCTCCTCTGACGATGATTCAGAAGCAAACAACACAATTCCGGTGAACGAACGTACATTTTTATGTCATAAACAGTGTTGCCACACAAATAAAAATGAAGTAGAGAAATTATGTAATATAGTTTTTGAACTAAATAGCATGTGTGTTGCGGAAAGTGGACTTTTCCACTTTCAAAGTAATTATATCTGTAATTTCATTAACTACGCTGTTGTTACTTTTACTAATCCCCCTGGATAGTCTACACCAGGTCCAGAAGACAAAGGGGACAGGGCCATGACTAAGGGTAATATGCAGCTTCACTTCAGCGAGGAACCACGAAGGCTGAAGCCTGACTAAATCTCAAGTAAAGCTCTACGATTATATTAGACCGGGACCTACGGTTTAAAGTGGATTCCGAACCCCTACAAACAGCCACAGACTCGAACCCGAAACCAGTAGCACCGAGCGTCAGAGAAGTAGTAACTAGGCCATCAGGCCCTATGTCTGTTAACTATAGGTCGGGAATTCAGAAAGAGTGAAACGGATGTTATTACATACATCATCATCATTGACGCAGGAGCCCCATGGCGAGTCAAGGTCATCTGCCTACTGGCAGATTTCGAGACAGATGCTGTTGTTTTTTACGGAAGGGGATGTCATCCCTTCACCCAACACTCATATTATACCGGGAACCTACCGTTTAATGTAGATTCCGAATCACTACAAACATCTATAGCATCACTGAGACTCGAACCCTGTGGTACCGAGCGCCAGAACGCTAGCCACGCGACCATTTAGGCCCCATTAACTATTTAAATTTACATTGACAAAATAATAACACTTTTGAAGAATTTTTTTGTAAACTATTTACAGACAAAAGGACCTTATAAACGAGTGGCTAGCGCTCTGGCGCTCGGTACGACAGGTCTCGGGTTCGAGTCCCGTCGGTGCCATGGATGTTTGTAGTGGTTCGAAACCCACTTTAAACCGTAGGTCCCTGTCTAAAATGACAGTAGAGCGTTTGACGTAGGGCTGACAACCCTACCCAATAAAAAGAAAAACATCTCTCATTTCGAAATCTGCCTGTAGGCAGACGACCTTGGCCCGCCATGGGGCTGTTGTACCACTGATGATGTTTATAGACAAAAACTCATAGCAGAATGCATTCCTTATTATCATTAACTAACTTTTTGTCAAAAAATGGTCTTGTAGCACTTTCAAGGAAAACGGTTCTGTTATTTCCACATAAAACTTTTCAACTGAGCTTTCTATGT